>JARJLU010009764.1:0-38862 GCA_030272975.1 Sparidentex hasta
TTTTCTTAGTGCGCTTTATGGAACAGGCCCCAGCTCAGGTAGCTGAGTCTGAACGGACTCAGACACAGTTGGATCGACACAGTTTGCTGCACCAGCTCCACAGAAACGAGTTTGTTTCCTCGTTCAGAAATTACAGCGAGCAGCAAGAATCATTAACAGTGGCAACATGGGCTGAACTTAATAACAAACGTGCTAAAACCTGATCGGCGCTCACTGTCAAAAACCTGGACACCTGTATCTCTAGAGAAACAAAGAATAAGGTTTCATTAGAGCATCATATCTGGAATATGATCACAACCCAGATAAGACTCAAACTGTACATGTGAACATATCCCAGTTTTGAAAAACTGAGTCAGAAACCAGTTACCACCCACCACAGGATATGAAACATGAACATGGCAGGTCACACGCTCTCTGGCACTGATCCTAACATTTATTTTGAGGATACGTATATTTTTTTTTAGAAATGTCCTTCATGTGCTTTGCCACGTGACTGGCAGCCAGGCACAAGATGGCATAACTGGTCTATAAAAGAGCTTTGAGAATGTGTATTACATTCGGCTCATTTCTAGAAATTCTGCAAGTTATCCAGCGGGACAGCAGAAAGATATTTTAATTGCGAGTGACCATCTGGATGTTTAGACCTTCTGTGCTCAACAAGTGAACCCATTTCCAATCACAATTAAGGGATGAAGTGTGTACTTTCTAGCCGCCATTACAGCCATTGGCGTGCTTTCAGTTTTTTCCATTTGCTTCCTGTGATTTTCCCCCCCCCCGCCCTCTTGAGCTCCCCTCGTCCTTTTCTATTTTTGTGTCACTTCCCTGACGCCTTATCAGCTGACACGCCCGCCCCGCGACCTTGCCGTCCGTCAGCTCCTCAAACCCTGCAGTACATCAGCCCAGGTTCTTCAGCCACTCATCTCCAGGTTGTTCAGTTCACCAACAGCGTGAGCGCTGAAGTACATGGGGTCGATGTCGCGCGTTGGGAGTGTGTCACCAGCAGGCCGAGCGCTGCAGGCTGCAGGGGCTGAAGCATGAAACAAGAGGCAACTGACTCCTTCTGTACCAGCGTGATCTGGCTCTAACTGAACATGTCTTCTTGCATCGGCATGTAACTCGGTTGAACTTGACAGCACGAATGACCGGGATTCAGTTTGGCATTCAAAAAAGCTGTCAATGGTACCCAGGGACAGTCTCCACATGGAAAAATCAGCAGGTTCACAGGTAAAAATGAATCAAGCCGCGGCTTTCTGGCGCCACACATCACCATGCAAGCCATGGAAGCCAGTCTGGCATCCTACCACTGCTGCATCTGTGGTGGGAAAAAATCTCCTTTACTTAATAACTAAGGGAACTAAATATTCACACAGAATTCTGAACCAAATGAATGCACAGAGTCAGAATATCTTCACTGTTTGTCTTCACTTAAATGAAAAAAAGTAAAGAAAAAAAAGCAAACACACTGTGAGAAGAAACAGATCAAAAAAACATCTTCTACCTTAAAGTGCGACACAGAGTTTTGGATGCAGATTTGATACATTATGAATAAGGCGGAACGATCTGCTCGCACGCCTCGGGATCAGGGCTTCTGGTTCGGTGGGAGAAGCGAGGGAAGAGGTAGCATCACCGCTCATTTTCCCGTCGACAAGTACAAGCTAATTTCCCATGAATAATGAACGCTTGAGTTCTCGGTTTTATTTCGGGGGCCTTTGATCAGGAGTATGACACGACGCCAACTGCTCTTAGGCTCATTTACAAAGCTTAATCAAACCATATTATCTCCGGTGCAGCGTGGACCATCTAATGGGAGGAAAAACAACTGGTCGTGCAGCCGCTTCTCCACTTTTACACTCTAAATTGGTGGTTCAAGGGTTACCAAGGGTGTTAACAGCTTATTAAATACACTGATGACAAACATGTCATGTCTTTTGCTTTTGCCTCCCAGCCTTTTAAAAAAAAAAATACCATCAAAGCTTATCTGGTTCATAATAGCTTGGAGATTGTTGTTTTCTCAGCTGTTATTGATGCCTCTTTATGTCTCGCGTCTCCCTTGATGCAGATCAACTCCAAATTACGGGTATAAGATGAAAGCAGAGACGCGGATTGATTCGGTCTTGTCCGATAAGACGAGACACACACAGCAATCAAAGAAACAACAAAAGCCAAAAAAAAGGGGGGGTGGAACTCTCCGTGCTACAACTGAGGCACAAGTGGTGGTTCAGAATTTGCTGATGTGGATCTGTGCAATCAAAAAAAAAAAAAAAAGCAAAAAAAAACCACTCTGAAAAGGAATCAGCTCACCATTTACTTCCCATTTTCTGTCCTGGAGTTACTTGAAACTAATTGACAGCTGCCATTTTTCTTCCATATTAAACAATTATTTTAAACAATAAACAAGTTCATATTGGGAATTTGGTGTTGGAGACGATAATGCGTTTAACAAAGGGCAAATTTCACGCTGAACTCAAACCCCGTAGTGTGCATTATTCCTTGGCCGCTTCTCTAACTATTTTGTTTGGTGCTTATCATCTTGCCCGCTGGGTTTTATTAGTCTTTATGTAACTGTCCTATTTCCTGTGCCAGAGCGCCGCACTTTTCCCCACGACTCAATTTTAACATACTGCAAGTAAAGCTTTTTATGCATGCACTTCTGGCGTGTGTGTGAGTGTGTGTGTGAGTGTGTGTGTGAGAGAGAGAGAGAGATAGACAGTGTGTGTGTGTGTGTGTGTAAAGCGGTCATACTGTAGGACAGGGGCAGGGAAATTTGGAGAAATGTGTGTCGCTGCAGCAGTTAAGCTACTGAAGCACATTTTCAGGGTTTGATTAAGAATGTTAGAAATGCATGTTTTTTTTTTGTTCCTTTCTGCTGATACAAGTGGCTTTGTTGAGTCCTGCTGTTACCGTTTGGCCCGCGGGAGAGAAAAATGGCCGGCGGATGTGAGCAGGGTCGAGGGACCCGCGTATCAACTTTGCCTTTTTTACTGACGAACTGGGCCACAGATCAGATTGGTGAGTGGCTGCTGAAAAAAGAACGAGCGGAGGGGAAGAATGGGAATTATTTTACAGCCTCAAAGCGAACGTTGCGCGTTCATGTGCATCTGAGAGAAGTCACTCCATTAGTAACCTCACGGCTCGGTGTGGCGAGTGAACCGTGGCTCCGATCCATTGTTGTGCACTGAGTTCATGAGCATAAACCGTAAGATGCCTCGGGTTGCAGTTGCCCGAATAAACTGTGAGCGAAGCGTCCACCGACCCTGGCGGCAACTGAAGCGTGTTTGTTCTGTCATAAGGACGTTAGACCGATGGATGGCACACACTCGCTCCGTCTCATACTCCTTCCTCCGTCTCGCTGGCCGGCCTGGCTCTCTGGTAGAGCCTGGACGTCATGCTGAGACTGTTAAAAAGTCATTTCTGCTCGGCTGCTTTTTCAAAATCCCTAATTACCGTCCACAGCAAGACGCGCACACACCGAAACAAGCGCATTCACTCGCTCTCAAGCCTCCCTCGCTTGTAATAATCTAGTCGGAAACAAACTCACAGCACACTTGGCTTTGCAGATTTTAGGACTAGAAGCATTTTTTAGAAGGGAACTGTTAGCACACAGCTTGGAAAGGTTACTTCCACAATCCCGGCGCGCTCCAAAGTGGGGTACTCCACTCAGACGAGTATATATCCACCTCAGGATTGCAGGATTATCCCCCGAAAATCTACTAAACTCAGAGCTAAAAATGTGCCAGTGTGTAACAGGGCTAAAGTAAAACACACTCCAGAATGCAAACATCCATCTCGTGTTCCAACATGAATTTAACCCAGGGCTAGTAGAAATGCGGTGCAAATCATATGGTGTGTGTAAGAACAAAAGACTTCTTTCAGCTCAATATCAGCTCTGCAGAAATGTAAATGTAGTTGTTTTTAAAGCCGCACTCGAGACGACGCCAGAATAAAGCAGGGCTGTTCGGAAGATTCTGCAAAGATGATAAGAGGTGGAATCAGATTGAACACAAAATGAATGTGTCACGTCTGGGTACACAACTGGTGGTTGTTGTGCATTGTGTAATTGTTTTCAGCTAAAAAATAAGGTAACATGGGTAAAGTCAAGCTGATCTTTGTCTCTAGTCTGTGGCAGACTGGGGAGTTAGGTCTCCAACCTAATGTTAGGGAAAGCGTTGTTATTGATAAGATATGAAAGCATCAAAAATGCATTTTGGATGAACGTGCTGCCGATTGTCGGAGAACGTTATACCACAAATAGACAATGTGTTACTGTGTTGTAGGCTGGTGCACTGAACCCAAACTGACCTGGATATACATACAGTAGATGTGTGTGCAGTCCAACACTGATGACAATTTTACAGCATCTTTTCAGTACCGATTCCTTTTGACCCAAAATGTTCCGCGTTGAAATGAATCTGAGGGGTTTGATTTTACTGACTCTAAAATTACATAACAAAGGAACAGAAAGTGACCTATATCCTGATTTCACCTCAGTCGGAGGGGGAGATTCCATGTCCGTCACAATAAACACCACGGCGACTAAAGAGGAAGCTTTTGTTCATTTGCTTTCTCCGACACGCGCATCCCACCGGAAATAAATCCTGGTACCATCGTGACCCTGAAGAAATGTTTCCTTTGTCTCCTTTCATGTTCATTGGAAAGTCAGAATGTGGTTTCAGGACTGATTTCACTACGTTGTTTTTTTTTTTTTTTTTTTTCTGCTATGTCTTATGGCAGATGGACCTCCAGGCACTGACAGAGATAATCAGAGCAGAGAGAAGAGAGTCACTCGGGGGAGTTTGGAGTTTTTCTGTCTGTCGACCAGGGTTTTTCTCTTTCTGGTGGTTCCGGTGTTTCACATTCTCACAGCGAGTTAAACGTCACCCGTCTACTACATTCAAAGCTACTGATATCACAGAACCTGAGGAGGAAAGTTTCCTTCTCTTTCTTGCAGGAAGGAATTATTTATATCAAATTAGCATCCATCAGATTAAAAGTGATTTCTTTTTACTCTTATCAAAATTGCATCCCAGTTCTCGAAAATCATTAATAATCAATCCTCAGTTTATTTTAAAACCATTTTTTTTTTACTAAAGCATCAACTCACAGCATCTGTCTTATGACAACTTATTTCATCAACACTGGGGAGAGGAAGTTTGGGGTTTGGGTTAAATGCAGCCGACGGTGAGACGACCGCAACGGCGTCTTCCAACCAGCCGGCCCGGAAACTTCGCTGCAAGTGACGCAACACCCCGGGAAGACGGGGAAAGAGAGCCGGAATCGGAGCTAAGCTGGCCCAGCTCTGACCCGAGGCTATTCCTCGATCCGGCCTTCTAATGCCTGGCTAATGACCAGTCGCAGGATCACGAAAGGACGAAAGATGCTGTATGGCTCGTGATGAGGCAATATCCACCGGTGCAGTGCAAAAGTTAAATGTTGTACATTTGATATCCGGCATAGTTGCCTCTCCTAGTCTTACTGACAACTCACAGCACTTCACACCACCAGCCAGCATCCACCCATGTACCAAGAAGTGTGTATAGGATCCAAATTACAAATCAGCATTAGCTAACACATACAGTCCCCTTTTAAAGGCTAACTACATGTCTTACATTACACTTACATGCATGCCCTGCAGCGTGGTCACAGTATGCTCTTTCGGTCACTGGCTTCACTGACGATAAAACAGTGTACTATGGGTAATGGGCTTGTGATAGACTGACCTCTCTCTCTCTCTCTCTCTCTCTCTTTTCTGTGTTCTCATATGTTTCTATTCGTCCTTCACTTCTTCCCTCTCTGCTTTTACCACATGTGGGCAGCTCCCTGTCGGAGGTATTAATGAGGTTACGTTTATTCCGTTAGATGTGCTTGAATCAGTTTTTTTATTTTGAGTGAACTGTATATTTTCTGAGTAGTTTTAGGGCAAAAAAGTTTTGGCAGATTCTTTCACAAAAAAAGAAAACCCATAGTTTTACTCTGTTTTAGCTCTGAGATGCGCAATCAGGCGGCCTCGTGCTCTCACACTCTACAAACAAATGTCACAGGTAGTGAATAATACAAAACTACACCATGATGTGTGTGTTCAATCCTAGACAGAACTGTAGTACTTGAGTCTGCTGTCGTGTTTTGTTTTGTTTTTTTCATTCTTTGAGCTTGTCTCAGTGTGATGGGTGTTGTGATGTCTTATGTAGTGACAAAATATCACTTTACTGCAGCCGTTGTGCAATACAGTCCTGGTCAAACATTTACGTACACTTGTGAGGAGCATCTTTGTCATGGCAGGCTTGAGCTCCAATGACTTCTGTGGCCCAGAAAAGTCACCAGCTGTTATCCATCAGAATCACTCAGAACAAGTTAAGAGGCCACGACACAAAGAAAATATGATTCACACAACTTTCTATAACCATAAAAATTGATTGTTCAGGTTACTGTGTGTATATTTGGTCACATGTTCAGAAGACCTATTATAAATTGATTATTGAACCAAACTTCATAAATGTTTTCGTGACAAAGTATCGTCATTCCATCACAGAAATATGAGAGCTGTAGAAATCGTTGAAACTGAAGATGATATATGATATACATCTTATATACTAGTGTATGTCAACATTTGACTGCAACTGCAGTACAATGGCACTCAGGTGAGTGCATACCTCCACCAAGGCCCAACAGTCTCCTTAAACTGAATAATCTTAATTCATTTTCAAACTTTTATCACTGTATCCCAACACCCATGATTGCTTAACCACAGTTTAAGATCAAGGTTTACCGTCAAGTTGTACTTAATGGCATCTATTCCACCCATCCACCATCGAAGTTTTATAAAAATCCATTCAATAGTTTTTATATAATCCTGCTGACCACCAAGCCAACCAACCACTGGACAAGAGTGAAAACTTAATCCACCTGGCGGAGTTAAAAAGAAAACTCCAAAATGCCTTTAATTGATTAAAATAAAAAATATCATGATGCACTAAATTGGATGCGTGCCATCCTTTTTGGTATTTCTGTGGCATTTTTCCACAGCAATCCAGAGGCATGCTGTTATAAAAGATCCAGCAAGAAAAGAAAAAATATATTCACGACGCGTTAATGAAATGCGATGCACAGATGAGGACTTTGGGTTTAAAACGCATGTCATTTCACAGCTGGATGAGCCCTTTTCTGGCCTTCTTTTCCATATCAATTTGAAGGAAAGCTCAAACATTCTGTCAAACTGCCAGCCAGAAAACATAATCAGCATAAGTACAGAAAAGTTGGACAAAAACAACCCACTACAGCATATTTTATACCAACGCTCCCATGTGAGCTTTAAACGACTGTAACCGCGCCAACGTACAGGCCACTTTACCGCCCAGTCACACTGTTTAAACTCACGCAGAGGGCAACTGTGACACAACGGAAATAAATGGATTGCCTTTGTGTTCATGTTGGAAACACGCTGTCAGAAAATCACTTGTCTTCTGGCCTGGGCACTGGCCTGGATCTATGATATCGAACAAATATTCTTTAAAATGCTCTTGAGATGCAGGACAAGACAGGAACTTTGGGGGGAAGCATCCACTGGAAATGGAACCAATTACAGCACATCCTAGATTGAATTTTTCTTTTAATGGACCCTCAAAAAGCACGAGACCAGAAAATATAATCACCAAGCACTAGCACTTTAATCTAAAAAAAAATGCATCTGGACGCACAACCCTGTCTTGAGATGTGTTTATTAGGAGGACACGGCTCAGCTGGTCTTTAATCGTCTCACCCTGAGCAGACCGTTAACCTCTAACCTGAGGAAGCCTCATTGCTGATCGTTCCTCAACACTCGGTGGACACACTGGTGACGACCTCTGACACCCACACAGAAATCTGTTGTTTCAATATCCTCATATCGCTGCTGTGTCATGGTGTCTTAATTAGCAAAAGCATCTGCATAAATGAGCCAAGGTCTTGACGGTGATTTAACATGTATTGCTGAAGAGATATATATTTTTTTTTATCCCCCCCATGCTGCTTCTTTAGTTGATCTTGGGAAAGCTTGGAGAGGTTTCCTCATGGGATGCTTCTCTGGTGCTTTTTCAACTCCAGTCCCTGGACAGGTTATTAAAGCTGCAGTGCATAATTGCCGCCCGGTTGGTGTGTGAAACATCCAGTCCACTGTGCTCCACCAGCTATATGCCAGCTATATGTAGTACTGATGATGGAGGGGAGAAACTGGAAAAAAAAACCTGCAAAATGTTTTGTCAGAGATTTTCATAAGGACATTGATAGAGTATAACATATTATTGTGTTTATTATGTTTTTATATGTATACATTTGGAAGATACAGAGAAAGATAAGGAGATATAGACCGATGTCCTGTGACTGAATTGGAATCAGCTTTTTCAAGATAACAGCATGGTAATCGTTTCTTTTAATGATTGGTTGTGTGGAGTGTTATCACTCATTCATGAACATCTAGCCAGTTAAACTGACTAATGATGTGGCGACACTATTTCACAGAGCTCAAAAATGATGAATTAAGCGTACTGTTAACCAACCCTAACCCCCCTGAGATGGTAGAAAACATGTTATGCGTTATTTTGTTGATCCCTCTGTCTGTGATGGTAAGACTGTGAGCAAATGTGCTAGAAAATACACAGTAACTCAGTCAGTCTGGCGTTAATGAAGGACGTTTCAAACAACCCTTTGAACCTTAAAGCAGACAGAGACATCATGAGGCTTGGGTGCTAACACCGACAGCAGGCGACAGACGCGATTCTGTGCAAAGTTGATTGTAATATTATTACTAATAACTGTGCTGAACCAAAAAAAAATTTAATTTGAAGTGCAATTCTGAGCGAAAAGGAAACACGTGATGTTGAAATCAGACCACAGCATGCGTATCCAGGCCGCCGAGACGCTCAGTGGAACATTCCATTACCTCCCATTAACTCTTAAGAACCATGCAGAGTTCATACGCCACAGCAATCCCCAGGTGATGGCTTCGGTTTTTTTTTGGTTTTTTTTTTCAGCTCCAGGCAAACGATCTCCTCCCGCTAACTCACAGAGCAGAAACAACAAGGCACTGAGTCGGGCCAAAATGGCGTCCACTCTTCCCCTCAAACAAGAAACTAGAGGGAGATGTTTGTAGATCTTAGTACTTTGATAGCGTCTGATCACATCTCTTTCGTTTTCTTTCAGACATATGTGGTTCTAATGTTTCTATGTCTGTAAAGTTGCTGCTGGTGAAAACCAAACATTTCCCAATCTTGGTTCTTGATAGTAAAAGCTTTAAAATCACTAAATAACAAGGTCCTTTTATTGTGGTGAATTTATAAAAAATGAAAAAAATGCAATGAGCTTAACACCAAATTAGCTGAGCTTTGTTAATGGCTTTAGAAATACCGGGGGGAGGAAGAGTATTAACATCCTTTAACCGCTACACAAGACGAGCACATTGTTAGTTAAAGATAAACCTTCAAGCAGGACGAGCCTTTGTGATGTCATAAGGAAACACAGCATGACACTGACTTGTGTAAGTGCACAATTTTTCATGAGGCCACGTCAAATTATTCCCTGTATAAGCGGCTATATTGATGGAGGGAACCAGGACCCATAGTTCTAAAGCACATTCACTGGCAATACAGCACCACAGCACGACAATGTCTAATGATAACATGTTTGTAGTACTGTTATGTCATCTTCCCTCTCTGACCATGATGTGTCTGGGCCTATAGAGATGCATGCTGGCCATCAGGACCTAGCAAGCACACGGAGGTGGGCATTCTATTATTATTATTTTTTTTTTTAAAAACTGTTTACATGCACACATTTGACTTCGAAATTCTACTTTTTGTAGAGGGTAAGAAGGTTTTGTTACCCAAGGCTGGCTGATGATTTTGCTGGCGTGAAGATAGAACTCTGCCCAAAGTACCTAGAGCTCTTTGAAATGTAAATTTGGGGTGAGCAGAAGAAGATTAATATTGCCCACTAGACATACACAATACAAGCAGTTTGAACATGCACTCATTTTACTAAATAACGTTATAATAATGACGTCTCATCTGTTTATTTTTCGAGTTAAGCTGCAGTTAAAATAGGGATAATTGATACAGGCAGTTGTGTAGGTTGACAGAAAGTTGGAAGAAATAAAACTTGGAAGTTTAAACCACAGTGTTAAAGTAATATGAATTAATGAGTAGTCATGATATTATACGTATATTTCCAGTTCAGCAAAAGTTGAGTTATTTCTCTGCGAACGTGAGGCTGTCTCCAAAAGCAAGTCCGGAATCCCTGAAAAAGCCAATTTTACAACAGGAATAAACATATTTACAGCCAAATGTATGTTGTTGATGTGTTTTGGAGAATATTAATTAAGATATCAGTTGTTTTTCTTTAATTTCAGGGACTAAAAACTGAATTTCCATATCAAGTTTACTAAGACATTCTTATCTATAACACTTGGAAGTAATGGAAGAACTCCAGTTTAATCCACTCACTTAAGTTTAGATGTGTGCATTGTCCCACAGCTCCGTAACAGCATTTAAATCTGGGTCAGCCACTTCACTGGGTGAATATTTTCACTGTCATCACTGCCTAGCCCACTTAGCTAGCTAACGCTTCCAAAGCCAACCAACAGAAGTGTGGCCAATAATTCTTTCCCAGATACCCAGTGACCTCCCCAGGAAACTTGTGGATATTGTTAAACCAGATTATCACATTTCACAGTGCGCAGAGCCTAAATGTTCACGCTCGACATGTCAGCCAAACTCACATTGTCGTCATGAGTGAATGGAGTTAGGTCAGTTGTCTGGGATGAGGGCCATGCGATGTGGTTCAAAGCACCTCAAAACACAAAAAAAGTGGACCAAAACTTTCATCCATTTTTGAATTTCAGTCTTCATTAAAATGTACAAATAAATAAAATTCAGGGCTTGGGGGTGATTCAGTAGATCTTTGATCCTGCTGGCAAGTGAGGCAAAGCAAATTAGGTTTAATGATGCCTGTTGGAAAGCCTGAAGTCCTGCTTGAAGATAAAAGAAAAAAAAAACTTCTGCTTGTCTTTTTTTCTTTTCATGTTTTTTAAAAAAAAAATGTCTTGAATATATCCAGGCATATCACTTTATTCTGTGCTTACTATGTGTGTGTGTGTGTGTTCTGTTTGGGTACAGTCAGATGGACCCGTTCCCAGGCCATTTCCCACAGAGCCCTGACCCACCAGGCTGATTCCAGAGAACTGGCGCCGCCGCAGATCGACACCTGCCAGTCAAGTTGCTAGATGTCGCATTTCGGTCGTTTTGATTCATTTGTTGAGGAGCTACGCAATTCCACTTCAGATTTAAGGCTTCTAAAAGCCGTATTTGTAAAGCAGTTTAGCTGCTCGTTTTCTTGTTTGAAGACAGCCGACGCATCAGAAGTCCCCTGATGGGTTATTAAAAGCTGGGATGGTGGTGGTGAACAGATAATGACTTCACTTGAAATAACCCTGGGGTGAGGGTCAGCGCTTAATGGCTGAATGTGATGAATGTGAAGCATTTTGAATGTTGACTTTCCCACTGATACGCGTCTGTGAAGGCTGAGGGCTCCACCGCTGCTGCTCTCGTCACCACTGAAACTGTTGGCCGGAGGGGAAAAAAACAAGAGGCTTTGTCATGATTGTGATGATATGTGTGGCGGATTTTTCTTGCTTTTGCTTGTTTCCGTGTGATCTGAGGTGTCTTGCGGAGGCTGGGCGTAGCTTGCTTGGACGGCTGGAGCTCCTGCCTCTCACACACCTGCAGCCCACCTAATCATCACCATCAGATATTCTGGTCTTCTCTCCACTCGCTGTCAGATTGCTTCGTCTCGTAGCTATTATTTTCAGAGAAGCCGTGCGACCGCCGAGCTCCGGCTAGAAGAACTCCTCTGTGGATCCGCCTGAATCTCTTTCACCTGTGCCGCCACCTCCGCCTCTACTGTGCCACAGAGCCATCAGTCTACAGCCTACAGTCTCCTGAGCAAAGTAATACATTCCTTTAAACCTTTCCCCTGTCTCGGTGTCCAATGAAGTGTCACATTATCATTCAATATACCCCCACGTTTAGGTCCATTGTTGCAAGTGCAAGTGTTATGGGCAAAGTGCACAATAAGAGTAACTAATGATTAAGTACTTAGTCATTAAGGAGTCGTCACTGGTTTGAGCCTCTCAGAGGCTGGTTTATAGTTAAACCCTTAAATTAGTACTGATAATTTTTGAGCTTTGCAACATTTGTAGTGTTTGTGTAATGGCAACTGCCGAGCCTGCAGAAGTGTTTTCATATGTGTCTCGGGGTGTATGGACGAAAACACATGATATTCTTCTCCAAAATGTTTCAAACCACAGTAGCAGCCAATTACACCGAGATGTGTGAACAGCAAAACTGTTGTTTTTTTTTCCTGCCATTGTGCAGCGCACCAGGCGTGTGCTCCTCCCATGTGCTCCACATTACATTGTTCGTGCAGTCGGAGGGAAAGATAGGGCGAGAGGAAAAGCAATGTATAAAAAGCGCACAATGTCAACTTTATTGCCACGCTTCGTTTTCATTCACAGCTGACAAATTCCTGTCCAGCTCCATCATGGCTGTTGTGAGAGGGTTTCACGTTGTACTGGTTGTGATCTTGATGATCTTGGTGTCCTGTCACTTTGATCCCACTTTAATGAGCTGATTTGGCTGTCACTGTGAAACATATATACATATATATATATATATATATATATATATATATATATATATCAGGACCACCATCATACACAGTCATTCTCTGGGTCTGTGTCTCACACACACACACACACCGACACACACCTAACATGTACCCGCCTTTGATGTAGGTTAGAGAAGAAAGCCTTCATCAATAAATGAGCAGCTCCCCGCAGACGTGATGTTTTTCTGTTGTCTTTATTTCATCCTCCCATTCACATTTCAGTCACATGCAGTTCACCCTGGTATCTGTGAAGTCTGCTAACTTTATATTGTTATCTTGGCGGTCTGCGCTTACTTGTGGATCTGTTTGTTTTCAGAGTTGTATGAGGAACCATCCAACTCAATAATGGAAGATATTCCAATGTCGCTTTCTCTGTGCACGTTCAGTTTTCTCACAATGTTCAAGTTGACATTATTTTCCTTGGTTCCGCTATTGATGATCATTTGATCTTCAACTTTCAATTTTTCGCGTAAATCCTATGGGAACTGTTGGGTGACAACAATTAACTTCCACACAATTACCCAAGCTCGCAACACCCACAAGATTATAGTGATATAGTATAGTATTCAAGATAATTTAATAATTCACCTTCACATTCTCCTAATTGTGTACTCCATCTAACTTGAGGTTATTATAGATCCAGCTATGCTAGCATTAGCCCTTACTTGGGTTTTGGGGTCACAGGTCACTACAAGTTTGGTGCAATGGTAAAAAAAAAAATGATTCCAATCATTCCAACAACTCTCATTTTTCTGTGATTGTGAAAATATACCTACAGTAATTCTAATATTTCTAACTGTTCACCTCAATAAGGAACCTTAAGGAGCCACCCACAAGCTTCTGGTAGTCCTGTGGCTGCGGCTTTTAACCACTCCTACCAGTGAAGTTTAACTACATTTGTTATCTTCTTGGCATGGACTTGTTTCTTCAGCACAGTCCACACTTTTTTAATGCAGTCAGGCTTTCGGAAAGCCATTCCAGAACCTCAATATCTAAAACATCTAGCCTGATTCAGCCATTCCTTTACTATCTTTGATGTGTTTGGGATTATTGCCCTGTTGGAACATCCAACTCCACCCAAGTGTCAATCTTCTGGCTCATGATTTTAAGTCTTCCTGAAGAATTTGGAGATAATCCTCCTTCTTTATTGCTCCATTTACTTTATTTAGAGCAGCAGATCCACTAGCAGCAAAACAGCCCCACACTATATAATACACAATACAATACTACCATCACAGTGCTTGACAGTAGGTATGGTATTCTTGGGGTTAAAGGCCTCAACTTTTCTCCTCAAAAACATACTGCTTCTCATTGTGGCCAAAACTCTTTGAGAGTTTTCTAGAAGTTTTTTTTCTCCATGTCCTTGTGATCAGGAGCAAACTTCAGTCGAGCTTTGAGGTGCTGCGTCTGGAGCGAGGGCTTCTTTCTTTGCACAGCAGCCTGTGTGATGGAAAACTTGTTTGGCTGTGGATACTTTGAGCAGCTTCTAATTCATTGCAGACCATCCTGAGACGTTTTCTCTCAGCAGCAGGTGACAGTTTGTGTTTTCCTCCACAACTGTGCCAGGCACTTCATACTGACAAAAACAGTTGTTTGCACAGTTGATCTTGGGACCTTTAACCGCTTTGAATTGGGCTCCAAGTGACCTTCCTGACCAGTTAAAAATCAATAATGTGCTCTGTCAGATCAATGCTGAACTTGTTAGACTTTCCCACTGTAGCGTTTGTGGCTGAGTCTAGTGGGCGTATCAGACAAGCCCTATTAAAACGGGCCCAGAAAAGTCACCAGCTATTATCCATCAGAATCACTCAGAAGACCTATAATAAATTAATTGTTGAACCAAACTTCATGAAGGGTTTTATTTTTTGTGTCTTCCATTCCATCACTGTAAATAAAGACACACACACACACACACACATGCAAAGAAAGAAAGATGTCTGATGTGTGTGAGAGACTGACACCTCATGCTTGCAACCTCAGAGCAACCATTCCACGATCCTGGCGGTAATTATTCACCGTCATGTTGATACACAGGCTTGTTCAGCTGACTATGATGATGATCATCACACCTTCACCATGGCAACGCACTGCCTCTCCACTCCTCTGTGTGAGTTGTAGGCAATGAAAAAGTGGTGAAACTGCCGATATCTGTATTACAGACGACGTCAGATTCGTACCAGTACAGGATTATACTGGAAACCTGCTCGAATTCCTTCCAAAATAACGTTTTTTTTGAACACTTGACTGCATCGATTTGAGTAATTAACGATGAGCTTTCCTCCATTTGATCCATTTCTCTGATTCTGACTCTTAATAACCTGCTCCTCCCAATCTAGGTCAGCTGCGATGTTCTGATCTCTGTGCTCCATTTCATCAACACTGTCGGAATCGACACTGGAATAAATAATGTGTGTAGCTGTTGCCATGGTTACGCCGTGACACTGACGTTACAGTGCCAGTGGGAGGGGCTTATCTCTTGCTTCCAACAAAGATGCTTAAATTGACACAAAAAAAAAAGCAGTAGCTACGGTTATAACTTGACACATCTTGATTTGGTTTCGCTTCGTTCACAGTGAGCTCCCCATGTTGATGCTGAAGAGGGAATGTTTCTCTGTGTCATTGTACAGTGTAGTCTGAGACACACACACACACACACATTGTAAACTTTGAACAGCAGGTTTGTTTTTTTTTATTAGCATTACAGTTTTGTATCAACACAAGTTAATTCCGATATATCTTTAATACATTTCATTTAAAAAGTAATACTGGATATATTGTGCCAGGCGATGCTCTATGTTGCTCGGAAAATTATGCGCTTATTTAAAGTGTGTTTTACATGAAAAAGTATAGGAGGAAGTACAAACAGCCATAAAGCATTATAAAGACGAAACAGTCACCAGTGTGATGGCTCTCGGGGTTTTTTTTCGTTTTTTTTTTGGCTTTTCCTGAAAGCCACCACTGGAACCCAAAGTAAAGAAAAGATCTGACAATAATGGCACTCAGTGTTTTTAAAGAGTAAATCAACCGTAATTCATAAAAAGGGCGACAAACTGTTGTTCCACTGCTATATGGCCCGTGTGGCATGAAACTCAACACATTTACTGACGAATTGTTCTTGTCTGGGACTGTTAATGTGGCTAATTTTGAAAACTTTCTACAAAAAAATAACACTTCTGCAAAGAAAGTTTTACACATACTTGTGTAATTTATTACTCACTCTTGCAAAGAAGTTTAAAAGCAATTTTCTTTCTTTCACTGCGTGTCTCCTATCTTGCTTTTCCATGAAGGGCACTATAGCAGGCAACAACAGGAAAAATTGTTCTTTGATCAGTGCTTTTGTTAAGTTGATGGCAAGAGACTTGTCACACAGGTCAGTCTGAAACACTCAGTATCAGTAATGTCACTAGCTGAGTTGTAATATGTTCACTCGCTTGTAAGCATGACTTTGTATCCATGATCCAAACCCTAGCAAGTAAGGTCTATGCTCTTGGTTCTATCATGTTCTGTACTGTATTTTAAGAACCAATAGACCAATTCTTTAAACCCTGTTTTTGTGTTTCGTTTTTTAACTTTTGCTTTAAGAGAACATGAAATATAGCTTCGGGGCACATGGTCGCACTACCCTGCTACTATAATTAGCTCACTACTGGAAATGTTAGATGATTCTGAATGTCCTAACACTAGCCAAGCATTGGGAAATGTACTTAAAGCAGTAATGTACTCCAACGCTCTGCACATCTGCAGTTTGCACTGGAAATGCCTTACACTTCCTTGGAGTTCTAGTCCGAATGCATCCTGCATTATTAATTGCCATGTTTGCCATGTTGGAAAACAGCTGTTGCATTTCATTCCTCCGAGAGCACCTGGAACGTGGATTCAGTACCACATCCGAAGTACCCAAATGTATGTTCAGGAACTCTTCCCCAAAGTAGAGGGTGATCGGTGGAACCCGTGACAATAGCTACACCTTAACTTCCTGGTGTTTGTGTGCTTTCAAAGAATCCTTTAGAAGAATCCTGAGTTTAAGGATCGAAATGTTCGGCCTCGGCCTTTTCGCGTGCCCCCGCACTCCCGAATCCAATCCCAAAACCAGGACACCTGCTACATTTAGTGTTGATTTACCCTTTAAATGTTCATATTGTAAACATACACAGCACACATACAAATGGTCACCAACAAAAGGAAACATTACTAAGACATTATAAGTGGTTTGTTTCCTTTCGTTTGGCGTATATATTACAGATTTACAGATCACAGTATAAAATATATGTCATCTTAATGTTGGGATGTACTCTTGACATAAAAAAATAATGAATCAGTTGTGCCTCAGTATGATGAAACTGTTTTGTTGTCACTCGACTGATGCCATTGAGCTGCATTTTCAATAGCAATACTCTGACAAATAATAAGACTACAACCCACAATGCCTTTAGATCACTACAAAGTACATGCTCTGTACATAGGGAGGTAAATATATTTCATTTACTTTGAAAGAACACAAGGACAATGTATCTTCTCTTTGGAATGATTCAGTATATGATATATTCGAATTTCAGTGTTGTGTATTTACAGCAATGTGCTTCAAATTAACATTTAAACATACGGTGGACTTTTTTATTTTTTTAAACTAGTGACTAGTTACAACCTTTGTATCATACATTACATTGACTTTTACATCTAGATAAGTTAAAAATAATGTTGGACGGAGTTTCACAGTAAACTAACAAATCGAACCAAACATCAAGTTGCTGAGCTGAACAAAAGTGTCTCCTGGCAGCTGCTTCAGTCTGTTGGGTGGTAGGGTTCATTCCAAAAGTATAAAACAGAAAACGTGATGAACTTGAACTATCATGGCACGAAGTTTGCTTGTCGTATTCTGTTGTGTAAGAGAAAATACATTCCGTCTGAAATCTTCTGATTCAAAGATAAAAACCTGTCATGAGCAACCCATCGGGTAAAACGTGTATGACAATCTGCTTAATCAGAGCATTGATCCAGTGTGAGTGGCTCCTTAACCCCCCCGTCTGATCGTCAAAGACAGCCAACACCGGGGTACTACACTGTGCCAGCAACTTGGCTACTGCACCTAAGTGAAAATCTTATTTAACCTTTGGTCAAAGTGTTCATGATTCTTCATTATCTCGCTGTGGCGTTAAATCATTCAAAAACAATTGCCTCGGGGTCTACAGAACCTTTTCTTCAAAAAAGGCTGACGTAGTGTCGGAAAGCACATTTCTTAAGTCACTGCCAATCCACTACTGTGAAGCTAAGGCATCTTCAGGACCAAGGACAGTGATCCTTCTGGTGGGGCTTCTGTTGGGCACTATAAATGTATTTTCAGAACCATCTGGGATGAATATAAAGCCATTTTTGACATCTCAGCATTAGCCTACTTAGCCACAGATTAAGAAATGCTCCAGATTTTGGTGTTGTCTCTTTACAAACATAAAAACGCAATACAAAAGTGAAAGAAGACTGATTTATCTGATTAAAGATTAGTTCCAATATTTGGTGCAGTATAAGCTTTTCAGCTGATCATACCAAGCAGGAACCATAAACAAGGAAAAACAATATGTGAGGAGTTGGAGAGTGCTCTTTAGGAGTGGTTGGCAATTTGTTCCATTATAATAGAATGTGACGAAACCCCAATCGCACTTGTTAGACCTACTATATGCCCAAAGTCTCAGAGCGCTTCCTTTCTTTGGGTCAGTCTCTGCCCTGATCTGTCTTCAGGACTTCACCACACACCTCAGGGCTCAGAGGGATACTTGTTGACAGGGAACTAACAACAGCTCGGCTGAGTGGAATCTAAATGATTACAGCGTACCAGAAACTCAAGAGAACGAGTGAGTATTTATGATAAGAAATAAAAGCTGGGGAGTTCAACTTTCCCTGTATGGCAGACCTCACAGAGGTATTGTTCAAGGCTGATGGGTAACGAGGGCGGAGAGAGGAGAGGATGACATGTAACTGCCCAGATTAAACCCCTAGACCACTGTCTTGATTATAGAATGGTTAATGCTAATCAATCTTCTGAATGATTGGTAACTTAGCCTGCAATGGCACACAAGGATCTTCTGTGTCAACATCACAGAAGCGTTCATAAACACGGTCTACAGAGGTGTGTTCACTGCTGCAGTCTGGCTGATAAACAGGAGTGAAGATCCTAAAAGATGAAAAGGTTCGTTTGTTCGCCAGGTCTGGCAGATCTCAACCGATGACACTCCAGCCGGGTAAGAGCAGCTGAGCAGCAGCTTCTCCTTTTCAATATGTGAAGCAGTCAGGTCGTCAGTTAAATGTCTTTAAACTCCTAACTGTCAGTAAGTCATAACAGCTTGCCAACCAACGATCACCTCCTGCAGTCTGTTAAGCAATGTTTATTTGTCTTTGTACAGTTCCTGTATTCACCGTGACATGCTGTATTTCGTTTCCACTCACTCACTTTCCCTGTTAAATCTCATTTTAAACTGAGCAGCCATTTGCTCAAACTGTGACAACACTGCTTTCAGAAATGTCTGTCTTTTATGATTAAATCTCAGGTCTAAATTAGGAGTGGAATTTGAAGAACACATTTAAAAAGCGGTGATAAAAAATAAACCAGGGTCATAGAGAAACATCATTATGTCACTGTGCAATAATTTGCTATGGCAACAATCCTTAAGTCCATGAAGACTGACGCTGCAGATTGTTTGGTCACGTTTCTAAACACTGTGATCTTTGGCTTACATGCACATCACAGAATTTTGAACTCTTTGACTGGGAGCTTTATCTTTTGCTTGGTGCACAGCAATTGTCATTGCTAGTGTCCTGTGCACCCCTGGGACTGTTGGTCAGGCGCAACGATGACGGATTGCTATCTTGAGGCAGCAGAAAGGCCAACAAAAAAAAAATGGTCGAAAGTCAAAAGCACAGTCAGTTTCCTGCTATTTAAAGGAGACATCATATGCACCTACACAGGCGGGTTCACACCGTTCATACACTCTGATGTTAAGCTTTGAGAGGCTGCTTTCAGTTATTTCAAACATTTCTGTAAAGGCAGTAATGTGCTGTAAAAAATATCATGGTACGCTGTTCCTCCGGCCCAGATGTTCGTGTTAATGTCCAGATACATATATCGTTTCTGCTGCTGGAGGACCGCTGCAGGTGATTTAGAACGTATTTCAACTTTTCATCACATTCTGCTTATGACCAGTCGAGTCTCACCTTGGGCCCAAATTATCTGCCATTTTACAAGCAAAATGCCCTAAACGTACTGGCACGGTGCGTTGTAGACCATGCGCTATCGACTATCTAAGTCTGAAGTGGTAAATAACTCCTAAGATTTAGCTCCAAGTTGGCCTACACATCTTCAACCTCACAGGTTTTTCCCTCACTAGGACTGAAATCCTTCCAAACTGTTTACTAGTTCAATGGGAGGATCTGTCGCAGAAAAACCTCTCTTGACATCGCTTTCAGTATCTGAGCTGGTAATGTGACATTTTGGCGAGCAGTACCGCCGTCCTCTTTTTTTTTGTTGACCTTGTTATGAGCGCCTTTCAAAGGAGTCATATCGACCAGAAAGATCAGCGAGGGTTGACAGGTTCCAAGAGAGAGCTGTTACTAAAAGAGCCTTTAATAACAGGTCACCGACCTCACTTTGAACGCAAATGTGTCTCGACATGGTGCCCACAAGATTCACCTCAATCCTTTAGGAAGCATTCACACTGTGACATTTTTATTTTTTTTTTTAGTTCAGTTCTATCTTTGACATTATATCGCACAAATGGGTTGGAATGAGATGGAAGTTGTTGTGGACTTTTTGATTTCCAGTTACTTTGAGATGCTAATTTTGGCGCGGACTTGGAATAATGCTCTACTACATCTGTTAAATGAGCAACAAAACGGATTAGCTTCAGCTACCGGTGAGGAAAACCAGAGCCTCTTCTTCATTTCTGCCTCACAGAGAGATGGCTCTGCGGATCAATACGTGACTCTGCACTCCAGCTGGCAGGCCTCCAACTCTTTAAAGCTGGATAACAACAAAGTTTCCCGTAAAGGCAGTAAAGGCAGAGGGTCTCTTTTTTGAACAGTGGCTGTCGTATTGATGTGATATGATCCTGCAGCATTGTTCTCCTCACCCAGAATCATTTCTCATATACTGTAAAGCTTTCTACTCCCCTAATGAGTTTGTTTCATGTATACAGGTTGGAGTAGTAATTCCACTGCAGGCCACTGGCAGAACAGTACATGCTTTCCTACCATTTACTGTACATGGGATGGACAAACCCAGAAATCTTGACTCTGACTAAAGTTATCTCTACGGAGGACTGAAAGTGCCAACAAAATAAAATACTGGTAAATGGTTCATATGGCATTAAATATACCAAATTCTTATTTTTTTTAAATACATGTAGGCACTAATCAATTCAATAATTAATTAATAAATGTTCGTGTTTTCTTTCTTCTATTAATTTGTTCATTTTGAATATATTCATTTATTTATTCATTTGTTTTTTTCTGTATTATTTTCCCTTCGCATTTGCGCAATGTTATTTATTCTTGTGTTTATTTTTTGCATGATTTTATGCATTTCCGCTTCATTATGCAAATTAAAAGGGCTGTCATTCAAAGCCAATCACAGCACAGTAGGGGTGGGAGTAGACGGTGCAGTCTCGGGAGAAGAGAGGAATCGCTAAAGAGAGGAATCTGAGCGGATACACGCAGGATTCTGATTCAGATCATGTTTTCATGGCTTTAATATTTTCACAAAGGCAAATTGAAGCAGAAATATCAATTTATGTCATGAGCTGCATTTCTGTCATGTCGTCATGCCATTTCGCCTGCTGCGCTCAGTTGTGCTGCTCGATGGTGCCCACTCAGCTAACCCTTAGCACCTTAGAATGGTTTGCTGCACGGCTAACATTACAGGTTACTTTATGGCAGATTCATTCATTTACAGGCTAGCACTTTTTCTGGTTTTTACTCAAAACACATTCACACACACACACACACACACACACACACACAGGGGTGGTAGAGGCTCCAATGCAACATACAGGAGTTATTAGTATGATTATTATTTTACTGTGTGAGAATCACTCAGCCACTCGAACAGTTGATAAGAACCGAATCATACTTCGTGCTAATAAAGTGGTTCTGCAGGGGCATATTCTATCCTGATTTAAGGGGGAATTGTTGTGTTGTGTGTCAGACTAAATCTCCAGCCTGAGCATTAGGGGTGGGAGAACAGAACTAAATGAGGAAATTCCTGTACTTCCTCTGTTCTCCTCCCATCATGGCCTACTTTTCTTCCACCATGCTCATCGTTCTTTTTTTTTTTTCTCCCTAATTCCCCTTTCTCTATTCCATCTGCGGTCTCTCTCCTCTTCTACATTCCCATCCAGAATCTTTTCACTCTTGCAGTCCTTTTTAACTCTTTTTCTCACACTCAGTGGCCTCGTCAAAAAGGCAAAAGTCCCCAGTTGACACAGACATCCAGCCAACCCCACCTAACTTTATACACTTAGTATTCTATTAATGTAAGGTCAATGCAATATCATTCAATGTGTTACATTAACGCAAATGTTTTGGGGATGACAACACAATTGCCATACTAAATGATGGCAAAGTACGTTTCTGTAAAACCACAAATAAATTAAAAACAGTTTTTTGTCGCCACAAGTAAAGCTGGGAATTGTCCTAGGGTCTAGTTATTATTATTATTATTAAAATGTGGACTCAAACTACAGTCACCAGCTTGGCTGCCTTGTTGTCCGCAATTCCAAAACTGTCTCCTCCACCTCCCAATATGAAAGCCGGGGAACAAACATGAAATGTGCATTTGATATAACACATTTTGTGCAAAGGTCAATATGGTACATAGCCTGTGACAGGTGTGTATGTATATGTATTATCAATGGTTTGAAGAAACATTAACTGCTAACAATATTTCCTGGTGAATATGCTGCTTTTGCTTCCTGTCCTACTATCCTGCTCCACCTTTCTCTTCTCTTCAGTCACAGTCAAAGTCTCCAGTCACACCTGCTCTCATGTCTTGATCAACATGTCCTCATATTTTATTTTTTATTTCATGGTGCCTACAGTCTATGCTATTCATAGAATTGCAAAAATGACATTAAACTGCAATGAAATGCACTTAAATGACAACGAACAAGCTGGAGTTATGTAGATTATTTCAACGGAGCCCTGAAAAGCTCATGGCAGGGATTTCTCCTGAACTTCCTCTGTGTTCCCTTACAATACTTTGTTTTCCACTAAGGAAGGCTGCATCATGATTTAGTATCATACTTTGTATAATTACTCTTTTTTGATTCACAACAGCAGGAGTGCATTCATCTTCAACCGCGGCTGGCTCAGCCGCACGTCTACTGGACTTCAGACACCTAGCGAGGCTTATTAACATACTGTCCTCTGACTGACTGCTGCCAGTGCTGTGTCTGGAACAGGCTGCTGTGGATATGGCTGTAGTGACTGTGGCTGTAAGTTCCCCTGAACTCCTCGAGTGTTATTCTCTCATATCCGACAAAAGCACAGCGATCCGTTCCCAATCGGAGGGGAAGCTGGGGCAAGTTGAGGAATCGCTATTTACGATCACGCTGAAGTCTAGTTGCACCGTTGGAGATGGCAAAATAAACCACGGCTGCAAATCTCCCACAGATCTCAGATGCAGATGCAGATACCGTTCTACTAAATTATGTCATTGATTTACCTCCCTGTCACTCACTTCCCTATGATGTTTCCTCTCTCCTCACCTCTGCCCCCCAACTTTTGAAGTATTTCACTCCTCCCTTTCCACCCCACCCTCAGTCCTCTCCTACCGCCTCACCTTTATCTATATTCTTATGTAAGTTCTTGCATTTCTTTTGAACGTGGCTAAGTTGATTATTGATTTGACTTAACAAAGCCAGTAGCCAATAGCCCACACAGTGTCAGGGACATGGGGACTTAGCATGCTTGGACCGAAACCACTGCATACTGCCGCGTGATGATAAAAAACAAGAGGGATGGCGAAGAAACTCAACTTGTCTGTGATGACAACAGTGTGCGATGGCTTCGAGGTGAAGCTGGGCAGCTCACGGAAATCCTGGTTTACACGTTTCGATCTCGGTCTATAGATACCAATTGGGATGATCAGAATTTGCATCCAATTAGAAACTGTAGTTGCTCATCTCCTGCAGACGTCTCTCAGTCGGTCATCCCATTTCTGCTTCTCCAGCTCCTTCCGCCCTCTGTCACTCACCTCTCAACAACATTCCCTCTCTTCCTTCCACTGCTTCCCCCCGTTCTCGCAGCGCGGTTCACCCCTTCCCCACCCATCCCGCCCTCGGCCGTCTTCTTCCTTCTCATCTTGTTCCTATGTTTTTGTACTGGCACAGGAGCAGGTTCTTGAATGTCTTTTTGAACGTGGCGTTGCACAGTGCGTAACACGCGGGGTTAATGGTGGAGTTGACGTAGCACAGCCAGTAGCCGATAGCCCACACAGTGTCGGGGACGCAGGACTGGCAGAAGGTGGAGATCAACACCATGACGTTATAAGGTGTCCATGTGATGATGAAAGCCAGCAGGATGGCAAAGATAGTCTTGGTCACCTGTGGAGAATTGGAAGAAAAGAGAGGGGAGGAGTGAACTAAGAAAGACAGAACAGGACAGAGACAATTCAGACTGCTGATAATCTCTTCGACTCTCTAGGAAGCTGTTGGTTTTTCATTAACTTCACTGTGGTATGGAAATCAATCGGCTGCGGGCTAAAAATATTTTCAAGATCCAGAACGAGAATGGGACAAAATACGTTATTGTAGCGTGCTTTAAGTATAAGGAAGTGTCACTCTGAACAGCTGATTACCTCAAGTATTTTTCCAGGCTTCAGACCTCCGTAGTTTGATTATGATATTGATCTAAAATAACCTGAAACACTAATAATGAAATACAGATTTTACGCTTACACCAACACCGAAGCCTAGAAGAATCTGACAATTTTACTTGAACGATAAGGTGCTTAAAGTTCATCCTGTAGCGCTGTTGTGGGTCTAAACACAGCCTTAATGGTGTGTTGATGACGCCACCGAGAACACACTTTCAATATTTTACCTTGGCTGAAAAAAAAAAAATGAAAAAAAAAAAAGTGCAGTGATCAGTGATCTGAGACAAGAGGAAAGGAAGAGAGACATCTGACAGCGTCTTTCATCATCGCCCTCATATGTCTGCAGCGGCAGTTCAATTGGCCTGGACTTCCAGTAACAGCTATCCTAAGGCGGAAGTCAGAAAGCAATGACATGCCGCCTGAAAACATTAAGAGACATAAAAAGAAAAAAATTGTATTCTGTCATTTACGACGTTTGTTTTACGATTTGCATGTTTGGGGCCCAGGTTTATTAGACGGTTAAATGTGCCTGGTTAATCTTCAGTGCCGCAAACAGCTTGCGTTTGTTCGCCTCTTGATCCTAACTACTGCTTTGGGAAACTCTCTCTTCTCATTATTTGGAAACAGGGCTCCGGGCAGTCAGATTATTGAAAACTCAATGATGTGACGTAATGATTTCCGCTAAATGTAGCTGTCTCGGGTGAAATTCAAATGAGTGCTGGTTGCTCCGTTCCTGCCATCAGAAATACTAATCTGGGGTTTTGTGAAGGATACACTTGTATACAATCCACCTACGTGTGACCTGTGGCGAGCACTAAAGACCGAAAATTACAACAATAAGATTAAAGATACAGGTAATGTCCTTTTTTTTTCAAAAACAAGAGGAAAATCACCGAATACCATCTGTCGTTCTGAACAATACTGTAATTAAGTGAAGTGACTGCAACGCCAAAGCAACTCGTCTTTGAAAACAGCTGCTCCATACCATTCACACGCTGGTGGACATGCTAGTCCCACCTGTGCTCCAGCAGCATATGCCGCCACGCACAACAACGACGGTTCGTCGCCGTTGATATTTATGCTGATCAGTGATGATCATTGGAGATGCGCTTTTTGTCAGCTGCTGTGCTTTTTCCGGCAGATTCTCACGACCAACTCATCAGCCTGTTCGATGGCCTTGAGCTTCAGACTGCGATGCTCTACCTCCCCCTCTAGCATCTGTTAAGACTTGAAATAATGTGAAATATGCAATGTCTGGTTAGACTTTTAAAATAAAGGTGAGCTTGCTGACTAACACTTCAGTTCATACATTGCGACATATCATTACTTTTTTACTTTATCAACATTAAACAGCTTGTGGTTTGATGTGGTTTATGCAGCACTTGGTTAGGTTGAGGGAAAGATCATAGTAACTACATTCAGCCTCATAACATAACTCACTTATGTTATCGGACGTAGCGGCATCATCACGTCACTCACATTACATAAGCTACAAGGGGTAGTGGTTGAAATCCCCCCCCCCTATGAAATGGGACGTTCAAGACCCTCAAATGTCGTCATTTGACGTAGATGGCGGTCATGAAATTAGGACCTGAGATTTCCATCTTCCGCTGTGGCGATTTCCTTGTGTTAGTGTGGCAGTCTTGGTATTATCAGCGATCCGCCTGTTATCTGATGGAGACAGAATTGCACGGACGCCAGCAATTCGTTCACAAGTTCCAAGAAGTCGTCAATTTAAAGGGAAGACTGCTTTGTTGCCGGTCGCTAATGTAAGCGGGAGAGAGAAAGATGGCAGGGAAATGGGAGGCATAGATGCTCATGTTACACACACACACACACACACACACACACACACACGTAACCAATTAGTGCCTCATGTCTGTGCAGTGTTATCTTAACATACTTTCTTTTCTCTGGCAGCCATCTGTCTTTTCCTCTTCACTTGGCTCCTAGCGATGCTCGCAAACTTTCGCGCCACAGTCCTCGGACGGCTGATTGGGATGGAATGTCTCTCGGCTCCCTCTACAGGAGGGACGATCTCTATGGCTGTGATGCATTCGTCTCCGGCCTGCTTCGTTACAATCTTTATCTTGGACCACTTTGAACTGGCGCTGATCTTGGGCTCGGCGGGATCGGCTGTCTCCGTGTTTACTGGGTTGGGATTTGTCGCAGCCTGTAACAAACCGAAGACAGTTTTTGAGGAACTTTTACAGCCAGTGTGACCTGTTGTAGGGTGCATGAAGCTCATAAGGTCAGAAAGGGCAGAAATTCAGAGAAAACAGTATAATATTTTTGCAACATAGGTGCAAAAATGCTCTTCCAGAGGGCATTCTAAATCATCTAGTATCATTTTTTTCTCAATTGCTTAGGTACATTTGCTGTAACTGGTGTGTTCCGTACTCACAGAATACACTGTGTGCAAAAGTGAAGTGAAACATAACATAAAAAATTGAAGGACAGAAATATATGTCTCAATACAACAAATCCATACACATAAGGAAGTATCTAGAAATAAAAATAAAAAATGTACATACATTCCTGTCATTTCATTCAATAGTTGGCTCATATAAACAAATATTCTGGCATGTTGCATCCTGCATGTGTCTAATAATCCACCGTCCCTGTGTCAAATCATCAAATCAACTCATATTGCCCACTTTTACATCTTGTGAGAGGTTTATCAGTGGGGAAAGTCAAGAGTTACACAAAACTATTCACACAGCCAGCAAAACGGTCAACTGCAAATCAGCCACGGCCAAACTCAGTTGATTCACATATTATCATGTGTGTACTATTATAAAAAAACAGTCCAAAATACACATGCAACACCGATACAAAACAGCCCTGTTATTTTGCATTTTGAAAGTTTTGTGTTACTATGTAGTGTTCTACCATTTCTTCTAGTCACAGACCTATTGAAGGATGGTGTCGTGTTTCCTTCCAACTTTAACAGAACTGTCGTAAAAATAAAAGAGTCTGAACTGTCTGAACAGTTTTGACCTCAGTATAGACACGCGTTTTACAAATTGGAAAAAAAATAATAAAGTGATGTCCTTGACAATCGAGCAAAAAAATGTTGATGATAATTTGGAAACAGCAACATAAGGGGTTTTTTTTTTGCACATACTCTCTCTAGAGGCCCTTTCAGTGCCGCAGTAATACAAAAGGACCAGAAGCCTCTGCAGCAGAGTTACTCACTTCGCTCTCAGATAAAAGAGGCGTTGTTGAGCTTTAGTCACCGTCAGTTTAAAGAGCTTGAAGCTGGCTACTTTCCCGACAGCCTTGCCATTTATAATGAGTGGGGTGTGTTGTCCCGACATGCCAAAGTCCACGATCACTTCCTTGGTGTTGATGTTCACAGCTAGGTCGTGACTGTGACATCATACCAGATTCACAGATTTAATGATTTGAGTCGGGGGGGTAGGAGGGATGAGTGTGTGTTTGTGTGTATAGAAGTAGACTTTGTACACATTCCTTTTTAGCGCCGGTGCTCAGTGACATTCGAGTTGCATAGTGAGGTGTTGACTCCCAGGGGGGAACTATACTCAATGAAGAGCAATCCTAAATATGTGTTCTTTCGCCCCAGATGTTCCAAGTGTGAAGCAAAATAGCTATTTCACCTTCCACCAATCTGTTCATCCAATGGGAAACCTGTTGCTAGTCAGAAGAAGCTGGTCTGATGCTCCTCATGTGCTTCATGACCAGTCATTCCAGGCGTTTAGTGGATAAGGGCGTAAGAACATCAGGCCTATAATCATTTTGACATGGATCAGCTGACTGTTTGTGCACTGGGATCATTGTTGATGTCTTAAATTCTGCAGGGACACACGGTGAGGACAGGGAGAGACTGACGATGCTTCTGATGTTTTTTTGATTTTGTTTTTGATGTGTTGTGACTTCGTGTGGGCTCAGTATTGTTCAGGAGAAGGGGCCTGCGCCATTTGATCTCTGCTATCTCTATCAAAGTAATTAAGTTCCTCGGCTAAAGTGGCGCAGCTGTTCACGAGGGTGGGCTGGGCCGACTTCCTGATCAGCTTCCTGCTGATTACACTGTCCACATGGTAATTAATGTAGTCCATGACTGTGGATGTATGCTCCTCAAGTGTAGCCCTCGGGTCTCTTGCATTCTCTGGCCTGCGAATATATCACGGTCCAATGGCTGAGAAACAGCATGACGAGATTTTCATTTAATAACGGGCTCGGCAGTGGGGCTGCACAGCTAATCGCAAACTAATCAAAATCGCAATATGACTAAGTGCAACATCCAAATTGAATTGAAATTGAAGCACTGCAATTATTTCATGAAGGTAAAATGTGACACAGCACAGTGTTTTTGGTGACATTTTGCTTTGCAGCAGAGATGCTCTGGGCTACAGAGCTCGTTCTGCAGATGTAATGAAACGTGTCCGAAAACCAGAGACTGGGAGAAACGCCACATCACCATGACATCACTGGCTTTTCGATGACAGCGAAAATTGTATTGTCAAATCGAATCATCCATAATAATCATGAATTATATCGTAATGTGTTTCGATGAGACATATCACGCAGTCCTACTCAGCACCCTTGATTCTTGGCTCGTGAAGTAGCTGGTGGGTGGGTGGCAGCCTGTGCTTTGTAGCAACATGGCACAATTTGGCCCTGCACGGCCAAGCAAAAAAAGAAAAAAGAAAAACGTATTTTGAAAAGCCGTTTGTACAAACATGATATCTACCCTGGAAAGAGATATTTAACCTGTAGCTAGTAGCTAGTGGAGACTAATCCACCATAAAACAAAATGACTTACTGGCAAAAAGAAATGGGGTCATCGCATTTCTGATGAAACTACGATTTGTTGGAAACACAGCACGGAATGATGGCAAAGAAAGATGACCAACCTCAGATATGACCTCATTCTTGGTGTTGTTCTTTGGTTCTGTGGGGGGAATAAAAGCGGTGGACGAATCGTTGGAGCTCTCCTTTTCCTAGAAAGATGGAAAGATAGAAAGATAGATAGCTGCTACAGTACCACAGTAAACAAAGCAATGAAACTGCCACACAAGCGAACAGTCTGGTGGGGAAACACAAGCTGCGGTATTATTAGATTGACCGCGCGAGCCATACATCGCACAATACATCACACGATACCTGCGTGACTCCCGGACTGGGCTGCGCGAGAGGCTTTGCCTTGGCTGGTTTTGGCTCCTCCACCCTGCCGTTCTTCACAGCCTCCAACGCAGTCGTAGTTGAGTCCACGCTGAGTTTGGGCGTGGAGCGGGGACTGGCCTGAGGACTGGTCTCGTTGTTGTTGTTCTGCTTTAACAAGTGACTCTTTATCAAACTGGGAGTTCTGAAAAAGAAAAAAAAGAAAGAAAGAAAAAAAAACATGAGAATGACGACTGTTTTTTCACGAAGCACACACAGTTCAAATACAAATCTGCGCCTCAGATGCGTAGTGGACACACAAATGGATACCAATCACTGTGCAGCAATTTGTGTATTTGATTTCTTAATATTAAAAGCCATCTGGTGGCACTTTAAAAAAAAAAAACAAACACCTATGATTTACAAAAAGGGTGAAGTATTTGGGTCAAACACACTGTATGAAAATACACATTTTAATTCAAAACATCCGATTTTTTTTTCTTTATCTGTAGCTCGTCATCATCAGTAACCTCAGGCTATGCTTTAGAGTTCCAGGGAGGGTGACAGCCTGACACTGATATTGTGTTTATCGCCATATTTTGAGCGACTATGTTTGGAACATGCAAGGCATTTGGATGATTAACAAAGAAAGCGTAATATGTGCGAGGAGTGCTTGGGGGGAAAAATTCTCCAGACATTTCGACGCTTTCTTCTGCGGTGAAATTTGGGTCATCGTCGGAATCCCTTTGCATCTAACCAACTCCAGCAGAGTTGCTGTTGCGCTGTCTGAGAAAACAAACATATTACAACCACCTTCTTTTTTTTTTTTTGATGGAATATTGTTTAGAAGTAGTATAAATGAGGCTTGTGGTTACGAGAAACCAACCAAGGGAGGTTATAACACACACAGAAGGATTATGAGGTTCCCTTTTTTTATTTTGCTGCAGCTAGTTATTTAAAGAAGTAAGAGTTTGCAAGAAAAGGTTAGTTTGATTGCACTGAGGCTCTTACTTTATTCCCTTCTTCTCTTTCTTCTCTGGTTTGTGTTTGGAAACCCTGCTCCTGGAGGCCAGGGAGATGTGGATGTACAGGACTGTCATGATAATGACAGGGAGATAGAACGCTGCTATAGCCGTCCCAAACGTCACTGCGGGGTTAGAAAGGAACTAAAAAAAAAAAAGAGAAAGAAAATGAAACAAAAGAAAGAAAGTAGGAAAGAATTCATTCATTCATTCAGAATTCATTTTAGACTTGTTAGCCGTTAACGTTCCTGCAAACCACACATATGTTTACATTTTTGCATGTCACAAACTCTATTTTATTGTTGTTTTATTTCTATTTTTTTATTGTTTATTACATGATTTTCATGCATTTGTGGGGACAATGCTGGAGTTGTAGGCGAAATCACTGCCAAGCCATTGAAACGGCTGCCAGGATGTCAGTAAGTTAAACCAATTTTCAGTGAGACCCCGCGACAAAAAACCAGGCGATATTTATTTTGGGAAGTTGGGCCATCTTTCGCCTTGTTTGTGGTTTTGCAGAAACATATTTTGCCAACATTTGTTCTGGTGAGTTTGAGATATAACTAGCAAAGCGGCAAACCAACATTATAAGAGTCAAAATGTAAATACCTAAACAACAAAAATGTGTAATTTGTCGTGGCCTCTATATAAGTTAGTTCTTGAAATTAAGATCAGTATCTAGGACAGCTTGATTGTGGTATGTGGTGTGATGACAATAATATATCAACCGTTGGAAACACTTGAAAAGTGAAAGAGCGAGTATCCTGGACAAGAGACTGGATCAGCTGTCTGTCAACCTCAAACCAAAACCATCCATAGCCCTCGACAGACCGCTACAAACTGCAAAGGGACAGTTTCTATTTTGTTTCCTCAAGTTTTTTTTAATCTTATGGAATATTCCATATTAATGTTACCTGATGTGACTTCTGAGCCAACTTCAGTCACTTATGAAAACTTCATTGTGGTTGAAAGCTACAGAAAAAACTGGTAAGGTGACCTTGAGTAAGACTAGTTCATCACACATCAAAAGGCCACAATCCTCTCTGACTGACTGCACTTTTTTAGTTATTCATCAAAGTTTTAAGCACTCCACCTGGATGTAACACTCTCCGGGCGGCACTGTTCGCTGCCCGACGATGAACTGCCAGAACAAGATGGCGGGAGCCCACAGGATGAACGACAGGATCCACGCCGCCGCGATCATCAACCCCGCCATCTTTGTCGTCCGCCTCGTCGGATACGTCAGGGGTTTGGTCACGCAGAAGTAGCGGTCGAAGCTAATGATCAGCAAATTCATCACCGAGGCATTCGAGACAACGTAATCTAAAGCTAGCCACAGGTCGCAGACCACCGGCCCGAGCGGCCAGTAGCCAACGATGATGTAGACCGTGTACAGATTCATGCTGAAAACACCGATAATCAAGTCAGCGCACGCTAACGAAAATAAGAAATAGTTGTTGACAGTTTGTAGGTGGCGATTCACTTTGATGGACAGCATGACTAAGATATTTCCGGTGACAGTCACAAAGCTGAGAGATCCTGTAACCAAGGCGATAAAAAACATCTCCAAGGCTTTGTACGGACTGGCTGCCCCGACTCCATCGTCCACCGGGGAGCAGGTTGTTGAGTCATTGGTGGAAATGTTGCATGAGGCGTTGGAGAACAGTTCAGAGGATTGGTTGAGCGAGGACCCTGATGGGAAAAGGAGAGAGATAGGAAGATAATGAAAAAAAACATTATTTCATCATTTCAAGCACATGTTGATTTCCAGATGGGGTGTGATATAAAATGCACTTATGGCTGTATAATCCATTTATCATTAGTTTGTTTAGATTCAACTGGGAAACCAAAATTGGGAAATGAAAAAAATAAATGATGGTTTGGTTTTTTTGCTTCAATTTTATGCTCAGATTTAAAAAAAAAAATGAATGAAATGATGATTGGTTTTGACATTTAGTTTGTCCTATTTGTGTGACCAAGAAGTTATTGACTTCGTCGTGTGTTGCACTTCATAAGCTTGCAGCCGATTCATCCACCAACAGTGTGAAAGAAAGCCTGGATAACCAGAATGGTAAGTCAGTGAATCGACACCATGGTGGCACTGGAACCATACACTAATATATAATAAGACTTTGAAACTGGCACACACTGCAACAGACGACGCTGAAGTTAGAATCCCGTTCACAGCTTCGAGTTGGAGTTTTCTAGCCCACCATAAAAGTGGCATAGTGCCTGTAGATGCTGTATTTCTGTCATTTTCAAGCGAGTCCATGGACTGAAAAACGTTATTAATATGGGGAAGATGAAATGACAATGAATTACACAATGACATAGACTGCATTTTAACGCCCGAATTTTTTCTTTTTCTCCTTGCTCTTGGTAAACTGATTGTCTTTTTTTTTTTTTTTTATTCCTACCTATTTCCTGTGGATCTACCTGCTCAGCATTAAAATGTCACCATAACCCAATAATCCAAAATGACAGGGGGCAACAAAGGGTTTAATGATCCTGACTTTTATTCATTTTTTACATTTTTTACACTTTCATCCATTTCACTGTTATTTTCATGTCTAGACCACATGAGACCACGTCCAGATCAAAAACCACTGTACTTACACCCATTAACTCTGGACTACATTGTCTCACAGGGGTTAAAGACTCCCCAGATTCTTGACACCTTTCTTTAATTTGTGAAAATGCATGCATATAAAAGGGCTGTTTCATAGCTTTTTTCAGAATCGCATTCAAAGTCTTTAATCGTCCACTTTAATGCACACACACACTGGCTTGCCTCCCCTTCCTGTTCCCTCCCTCCCTGTATGTGTCTGCTCTTGGACTTTCTTCATCAGCAGTATGTTTTAAGTCACCAATGTGGTAGCACACAACATCTGCAGTAACAAGCTTGTGTGACACAATGGCAGAAGTAGGCCTACGCTGTATTAAAGGAGGCATCTGTCTCTGTATCTCTGCAGAACGGATGGCGTCGTTCCCTTGCACTAATTAAAAAAAAAAGGCTGCCAAATAATACTGATAATAATAATAACAAACATGACATTGCGCCGTGTCTCTCTCACTGCCCACGGAAATGTATTTTGGACAAAAAGAAAAGTGAACAAGGTACCAGCTGCCAAACAATCACTCCAGGCAAATGAACAATCACTGATGTTCTGTTAAAACAACCCCGAAACGTTCTCAACAGTGGAATGCAGGAGGACTTTTTTTTAAAATTTGGTGTGTGATCCCTAATCATGACCAGAGTTTATACCACCGAATAAGCCTGACTGAAGTTCCCAGCCATGAGTCATGTACTTGTGCTGATGATTTCAGCCTAGCTAATTTGGTACAGTGTGAGCAGGGAAGCTGCTCCTTGGAGATAGCGAAAAAAAGGAACACCTGTCTGACTTGATAATCAGCAATATAGACCGCTCATCTTAGTGGGGTTCATTGTTAAAATTATGTTGTGGAGTGTAAGCACTGAGCTGTGGTGACTACTTGTAGAATCATTTCACTTGAACAGAAAGTCTCGTCACCTCCTCGACTTTTACAGAATGAATGAATCAATGTGTAAAATCACCTCATATGAATTAGCAAAATATCATATATTTTCTAAATTGGAGAGATATTGAAGGCAATGTTAGATGTGAGATGCATGTCTAATGCACCAATGTTGCATTCATTGGTAATAATTTAAGACTTGTCTCCATATATCCTGGTGGAAAATATGGTTATGGCAATGTGCACACTATGTAACAGAGTTAAGCCAAAAAGACATTTAAGGATTTTCGGCCCGATCTTGCCACTTCAGCTGGTTTTTAGAGCTCGTTGTCAGGAAAAAACCCAGATCAGAGGCAGATCAGCGTGCGCTCCTGTGAATGACTGTGAACCGTTTAAAAAGACCTGATCCAGGAGCTCAGAGGCGGCTCGCCTGCGTGTGTCCTACATCTGCCGGCTAAAAATTCTGGATGAGAGCAGATCCTCCTCTCCTCTGCTGTAATCCACACTTGCTCTCTGAACCCAGCCTGCGTATGGTGCAGGTGCAATAATGGCAGAAAGTTTCCATCAGAATACATACACACAAGAGTTTAAGTGTATGTAACCACGATAGGAGCAGGCTGTAATGTGATTTCAGTGCACTTGCTGTCCACACATCCGGATCTGCTCACCTACTGGCGCTTTTTTCTTCTTTTGTCTTTCGTCACTGAATCATTCCTGAGTCGCATCGCGCGTGTCGCTGACCAGCCCACACAGAAAGTTGTGTAGCGTGAGCAGGACAGCGACCTGATTGTTGCTTGTCTGTCTCACAGTTGGATGCAGATGAGACTGGCTGGTGGCTGTTCTGTTCTACTGCTGGTCTATCTGAAGTATCTCTGCACATATTTGGTACATGCCATGGGGGGCTCGCTAATCTTATCTGCATACTGATGAGGATTCTTGCAGAAAACCAAACTTGAAACTCAAAAATTGATTGAAAGATAAGCAGTCGCATCAGTGTGCAGCTGGCTTCTGTATATACAGCCACGCATCAATATTCAAAGGCCCTTTAGCAGCATTGAAGTCAATACATTAATCAAGTAATGTGCTGTACTTTAACTTAACTCCACTGCATTTATCTAATAGCTTAAGTTATTGTCATGTCCTCCCCTAACCCACCTGGTCAAGGTAGATGGCTGCCTACCTAGAGCCTGGGTCAGGTTTGTGTCAGAAGATAACATATATATAAATGAAATTGTATTGGAATGAACAGTGCACGCTGTCCTTTGCATGGCGAAACAAGCACCGTACACAAGGTCAGTAACTCAGTTTGCATGACTGTCTGTGCACAGAGCTCCACCGCTATGAAAAAAAAGTCAGATTACAATATAATAAAGCAGTCTGTGGCATTCAGTTTTACAGAATTGGATATCAAACATATCACGTGTGTGTTTACCGCTGGCAGTACTTCAAAGCATTATGAATAATGAAAATGTATGTATACCCTACAAACCAATCTGTGCAACAAATTCAATTTAGGCATCGCATTGGTCGTTCAACAGTATGCCGTATATATTTAAACTCATTTAATGGAGAGACTGGGCGGCTCTGATAACATAGCAAACAAACACTGCAGGACCGAGAACCTGGGAGACGTAGTGCAGGGGGAATAGGTGTGGATTCATTTCAAAGCTGAACGCTGATTATATTCATCCTTTTCACATTATTCTTTTATACTCTCCTCAGTATACTGACAAGCATTTTGGGGGGAATTCCTTAGAATCCCAGCCGGACATAAACGCCTTATTTTTAGACGTATTACTACATTAACAGTAAAGAGCAATGTCAAAGTTGCCATTCCCACTGTTTTAATTTGTAGATATTCCAAAAAAGGAAAATCAATATGAAGTATTAAGACATATGATGGACCACAGCTCAATCATACTGGAATTTTAATCTAAAAGACTGAGAAAAGGCATGAGTAAAATAGCAAAAAGTAAGGGTGTTTTTTTTCACTTTCCCATGATGTAATGTTTGCCATCAAATATCGAGCAAGACTAAAATTAGGACTGTATGTCAAGCAGGCTGGCCACACTGGCTGAGCGAGCAGCGTGGCTGCGTGGCGTATCGTCCTGCTTTTCATCTTGGCGTCCATGTTAACAGGTTAGAGCCGCCACACCGCCCTCTCACACTAGGAGAGATGAGGTTGTTTCATCTAGAGATTTGGAATCTTGCCTATATTTTACCGGACTTGAAAACGGACCTGTGGACAGTTGTATTACCGTTTTACCACAGTTTCAATGTCTGTGCCACAGCAGGACTTTTCCCGGTGCGTTCCCCTTTTCTTTCTCTCCTCCACTCCCTTCCTGTCTTCCCACCTTCCCCACTTTCTTGCTCTATCCGCTTGTGACAGGAGGAAGACAACCTGTTGTTTCTTCCTGTGATTACTCGCTCTAAATATCAAAAAAGCCAATTAAACAGCTGCCGTCATCAACAAGTGCTTATGTCATTTCTGTCAGTCGATGCTGTGATCATAAAATACTTACTGCCTATCAGTTTTATACCCATTCCTTTTTTTCTTGGCAGCAAAAAAATGGAGTTAAGAGTTTATCCACATTAAAAAGCTGTACAGGTCATTAAGTCCTACTCCTGGGCAGATGTTGGTTGATTTCCGTTGGCTGGGGCATATCTGTTTCACTTCCAATGATGAAGCCGAAATAGTTCACTGTCAACAATGCAAAGTAAATAAGCACATAATTAGGAGTTGTTTCACCTCCTAAGAATGATTATGAGCTATATTTTTTATGTGATGTGCAAGTGTTTCTCTTAACATTTTCAAAAGTGTTCTTTTCTGTGCAAAATAATAATAATAATAATAATAATACAAATCAATTTTAATTCAAATTAAATCACACACACAGTGGAATCGCCTCAGATCTTCTATGAAATATACAACACAGGCAGATGAGAGGCGCATTACCGCAGATTTCATCACCATCATCTCACACACTCATATATACATGAACAGCATTCGAGCAACAAGCCCGCAGCCGGCGCACTGCTGCAACATTTATACCTCTCTCTAGCATCGCCATACACTCGCACAGTCAACAGACGACCAGCAGCCAGCATTGAAATATTCATCTGAAATTTACATTATATTAAATAATACAACTGTGGATGTTTCCGCCCGTTTCATTCCTCATTTACCCAGTGCGGCTTTAGATCTGAAAGAATCTAAATTTATTCTGAATAACATAGTAAGACCTGCTCTCAAACTGAATGAAAAAAATAGAGACCTATGCACACGGTGACATGCTGCAGGAATAGAGGCACTGATGGCGGTTGACTGGCTAAACTGTATGCAATTGTTTGAGTCTGTAGTTTTGAATTCAATACGTTTTGAGGTGTTGCTTTATACTCTATGATTTCTCCCTGTCTCTTTTTCTTTGCATTTTCCCTTATCTTCTCTCCAGGATCTCCCCAGAGAAGCAGGAGGTGAGCAATGGGGTGACCTTCCTCTTGTACCTCAGTGTTAGAAGCGCAATATATGTTACATGTAAAGAAGAAGGCAACAAAAAAGTTCAGTTTTCCAGTGAACAAACCCTGTCTCTTTTTTTTTTTCCTTTATTATTCTTATTTTTTGTAATTTTTGTTGTTTTTGAAAGTGCAGGCTTAACACAAAATTAACATACACTAAACCCACAGGTCCCACTGCAGAAACCCACAGCATCATCCTAATTATCGCTCCCACTGTGGACAGCCGCAGCTTGTGTGCAGGCCTCAGGTGCACAGCCACGCTTAAAAAGCCCAAGGATGTGACCAAAGCCTGTAATTTCAAGATCACAACCACATGGTTACCTTGCCTGCATGGTTAACACGCAAAACATGAATACAGTTATGTACAAGGAGAGAAAAAAAACATACTGCCATATTTAACAAAAAATATAATAATAATAATAAAGAAATGTGGCTTTATTTTTGTAGCTTTGTTGGTTATGATAACATTGCACCCTCCTGGGTAATTGCTGAGATCTGGTAATGCTGAACTGACGGAGTCAATGAAGCATGTTTACACATATAATGCAAGGCTGCAATGAAAAGATGCCCGTGAGGGAAGATTTGACGCAGTTAATGGAAGTGAGATGCTCTAGTGGCACGGCGCATACTATGTACATATAAATGAGTAAATACTCTCTTTTGCACATCTGCTGCCCTGTGCTTTTCCCAAACCTGACCTCTGGGGCACTTAAAGTTACTGGGTAAATCACGGTAAATCCTGCAGTTCTCACTTAAAGACTATTTTCAGATACTTGAAATCATTGTTGTTTTTTGAATTTTTACTGATCATGGTGTGGCGTCGAATTTTGATATTTTGCCACGATAAATGGAGCCGTTATTGACACTTTATCGGTGTTCTGACTGGTCCTTTTTGAATTTCTTATTTAAAAGCTAATTATTGTGAGAAAATGAATAAACTCAGAACAGTGGTAGAACTAAGTGTTTTAGGCGTGACTGCATTGTTTCTAGAGCAGGAATATTTACCATAAACCCAACAATATCTCAGTGGAAACAGACAGAACTTCAGTATGTTCACCTGGTTCACTTCACTGTCTCAACTGCAGCCACTCTGCTCTGCCGACTTCACTCCATGTCTGCATGTGAAGGAGCTCAGTGGAAGACAGGCAGAAGCAA